>JABSTT010001744.1:257500-290636 GCA_013339685.2 Hyalomma asiaticum
TCTTTAGTTAATTTATATTTTCTTGCAAGGGTGAAAAATATTAATTTATTGGACTCTGCTGTGGCATCGTTAGGTAAAGATAAGATCCTTGTGGGTGATTTCAACTCTCACCATGTTAGTTGGGGTTTTAGAACCGATCAATGCGGCAAGCGCCTTTGGGAGTAGTCAGTGGATAACAACTTGTCCTGCATTAATTCTGGAACTCATACATATATCCATCATCGGTCCCGCTCAGTATTGTATTTATGTTTTATAAGTTCAGGGATAACTAGTTCCCCCTGGACGACCTTGGACTGCGGCACAAACAGCGACCACTTCCCGATAATGTTTGAGGTTAAATGTCCGATAATGCTGGCACGTTCTCGCACCCGAGTTTTTGTTAATTATAATAAATTCAAAAATGATCTCACAGCAGCGTTAGTTTCCAGCTTAGAAGATGGCGAAGATAATAAGGCTATGAAGCTTAGTGCCATAATGAAAAAGACGTAAAAGAAAGCAGAATTAATTGTCTAATCTCCCAAGGGAGTTTCTTGTAGCCCTTGGTGGAATGCAGATTGCGCTCGCGATCACAGACGATGACAGGCTGCGTGGAAACAACTTTTATATAATCAATCCCCTAAGAATTGGTCAGATTACAAATTTCTTGCAGCTATCTTCAAACGAACAGTCGCTAAAGCTAAAGAGGATTATGATAAAAGGCAACACGATTTCATTTCTAAACCAGAAAACAAGAAAGCATTATTTAGATATATGAGAGCTCGCAAAATCCTGCCATCTCCAGCTAATGTAGAATGTGTGATTCCGTCTTCAGAGGAAATGGCAAAGTCTCTAGAAATAATTGCTAAGGGACTGGAAAGCAGATTCACATCGACTATGTCTCAGGTCTTCAAGAAACCACCGGATACGACTGATTTCACAGAAGTCACATCTGCAGAATTGACGGAGGTGATCAGATCCCTACCAGCATCTGCTGCAGGCCCTGATGGAATTAAGGTCACTATGATCAAATTTTATTTGATCTCTCACCATGTGACCTCCTAAACGCTATAAACTATTCACTAAAAAATGCCTGGATTCCCCATGATTGGAAATTAACTAAAGTGATTCCAATACCTAAAAAGCAAGGATTAGGCTTCAACATCAAAAATATCAGGCCAATTTCGCTTACTTCTAATATGGTTAAAGTGATAGAACGTGTACTTTACCCCAAATTAGCCACTTTTGTGGAAGATAACTTCATATTGAAGTCTTTTCAAGTAGGCTTTAGATCGAACTGCTCGATATGGTGTGTGCACTGTGGATATAGAGAGCAGGATTCAACTTGCTCGTAAGCGAAGACAACATGCTGCATTAGTCACGCTAGACTGAGCTAAAGCGTATGACAGCGTGGAACACGCAATTCTCCTGACAACCCTAGAGACCTATAATTTTCCAAAATATTTGATAGCATGGATAGCAGAATGTTTGAGAGCTGGGGAATGCTTTTGCTTTAAGGGTGGCTGCTACTCTCCTAGATTCACACAAACTCGTGGTGTTCCTCAAGGAGTAGTTCTTTCTCCGTTATTGTTTAACGTCCTAATGAGCTCCATCCCTACTTGTGAGGGTGTACAACTTTACATTTATGCTGATGATATTGTATTCTTTGCAGCCGACAGCGACATTCATTTACTCTATCAAAATTTGCAACGTTACGTGAATACGCTTCGTAATTGGCTTTGCAAAATTGGCATGTCCTTAAATATTCATAAAAGCTAGATCTTAGTGTTCCCTTTAAGTGACCCTATCTCTATCTCTATATATTACAATCAAGACCTTATTCCCCAAGTCGATTCTCTCAAATATTTGGGAATAATTTACGATGCAAAGCTAACTTGGATTTCTCACATAGAGCATATAAAATCTAAGGCTCAGCGTGCCTTAGGTGTGCTGCGCAGATCAAGCAACAGACGGTTTCGATTACGCAGGGACGCTCTCCTGATGATCTACAAGATGTACATGCGCCCAGTAATGGAATTCGGTTGCGCTCTATTTTCAGGCTCCCCAGCTTACAAAACTAAGCCGCTAGTTCTCTTGGAACGTGAAGCACTGCGCCTTTGCATAGGCCTACCTAGAAGTACTGCCAATACTGTTCTATATCAAGAAGCTCGCTTGCCTACATTGTCTTGCAGATTCCGAATCCTAACTATAAAAATGTTCCTAAAATTGTATAGCTTTCCGATCAGACGAACTGAATATGTGTTCATCAAAGACCCAGACTCGCTTTTTTCTAGCACATTGGCCCCGCTTCCATACTCTACAGATTATATTTGTGCAAAGACAATTAGATAGCATAAACGTTAACATTCGAGAGTTCAAAAGGCTCAAATCAGGGGGTCAGGATTGAATGTGATGATATTTTTCCCAGAAACGCTACATTACTGTCTACTAGGTTCTTAAATAATCAGCTGCAAGACTACTTTGCGCAAGCACAAACAAATTACATAATAGCTACAGACGCATCTGTGAAGGGCGAAAAGGCAGGTGTGGGGATCTTTTCGTCAACGCTTGATTGATCCTTCTCACTGAGATTGCAATACTACACCCCCATTTTTGCAGCAGAGCTTTTAGCAATCATTTTGGCGCTGAGGAAACTCCCTGCGGCTGCGACTAGTGTGGTGGTTTTAACCGATTCCCATTCGGTCTGTACTTCTCTTACATCTTCATCCAATTCACAAGCCCTACAGATGTTTTTAGCATTAGTTCCGCCACATCCTAGCCTCGTAAAATTGCTGTGGGCACCGGGTCATAGCGGATTGTATTTAAATGAGATGGCCGACTCATTAGCTGGAGCATCTCTTCAAGGACCGATAATATCAGTTCTTCCAGCAGAGCAGTATATAACAGCAATCAGATATAGAAAATTTTCTATACATAGAGATTCAATGGAAGCTATCACAGCTTGGTCAGAATACGGACATTTAAATCACCCATGTAAATCTAAATGGCGTCCATCAAGGCAATCTGAAGTAATTCTCAGCAGGTTTCGATGGCGTGTCCCCCCGCTAAATCTTTACTCACACAGGGCTGGTTTGGTTTTGTCGCCCCTCTACAATTTCTGTCGTGAAATTGAAAGCATAGATGATTATTTGTTGGTTTGCCGCCGGTACAAATTCCTCCGAAAAAGACTTCTAGAAATTCCGATCAGTACGTTGGGACTAAATTTAACAACTGAAGTTGCTCTATCTTTTGGTGCCTCAGCTCTGGGATATTGCCACAGGGTTGTATTCATGCTGTGTGCAATTACATACAAATGACAAATCGTATACGATTTTGACAACTCTTGTTAAAAAAGTCAACTGTAAAGACAGTCTACTCTTCTCGTCAGTATTGCAAAACATACTTAAGATCTTCTTCTGTATATCTTTTGGTCAGGTCATTCAAACCTGACACATGAGTCACATCTGTCAGGTTTGAATGGTTAACATACACAATTCCACTAATTAAATTCCCTCTAAAACATCCTTTTTTCTCTCTATCGGTTCCTTCCAATAATTTAAAATCAAAATGTAATCATCAAATAACTCTTGGCCATACCCCCCTGGTGGGTAAGTGCCGTAGTTCTTCAGGAGCATCATCATCATCATCATCTTAGTCCGCTGTCACGAGCGTCTCGAGAGACGTACGAACATTTTCCTCGCGCATTCGAACGAGGCAGCTAGGCGAAGCGGACGCTGTAGGCTGAGTCGCTGAGAAGAAGGGCCTGTGCCTATGGTTCCAGGCGTAGATATGGGTGTGCCCAGCTGTAGCAGAAGGAAGCGCCTCATCGACGGCAGCATGTCCGCTTTCTCCGAAGGATCGCCAGCGCTTAAAACGCCCTCCTCGATGTCCCATAGTGCAAGTCGAGATCAGACCGATGATGACGTGTCCCAGAAAAAGGCCATCATGTACGCCCTCTTCGACTACCAGGACACTGTGGCCGATCCTTGGAACGAGCCTGACGGACGCTGCAGCTGCGTAGGATGTCGGAAAAGACTCTTCCGTTTGGCCGACTGTGATTTGATATTTCACACGGGCCTGAAGACCATTGCGTGCCTTTACAACACCACGCATCTTGCAAGAGCCACGCGAAGAAACCGGCACCAGTCGGTGGTCATGTGGAGGGGCACCGGACGCTCGCTGGTTCGGAGGTACGACTTTATTTTGTGTAAATCTATTCCGAGGACGCAGTGGCAAGGCGGACTTTATTGATATGCTGTCATGAAAATTGCTTTGATGGGCTAGTTTTTTTCACAAAGCAACCCGAAAAAATAACGTTAATATATCTTTAGTGCAGAGAAGAATAAGTTAGCTGTGTAATGAAAGTACTGTGTTCGGTCCCCACCGGTGACGAGCTCTTTGCCGTCTATTTTAATTCAATTTCCTCTACTATCGTAATTTGTATACCTTAGATAAGGAGCTATTAATAACGCCCTCTTTTGTTTCTTCGCTGCATTATTCAGTGACACTGTTGAGTTTTGCCTTGAAAAAGAAAGAGACAGAGAAAAAAAAAGAACCTTTGGGAAAACATGTCCTTGGAATCATTGCTATTCGTTTGTTAATATCGTGTAAAGTGTGGCTCAAACGGAATATACAAAGCGAAAGGAAGAGGTGGCGTGGTATTTCTGTTCTATCGCCTTGGTTGTGCAGTATCAACTGCAGTTTACATGATGTTGTTCAAACCAGAGAAACCTGCTTAGGATTCCGTTTGTACGTCGTCAAGTTTGTTGTTGTTGTTATCTGGTGTTTAACGTCCCAAAACCACCTATGATTATGAGAGACGCCGTAGTGGAGGTCTCCAGAAATTTTGACCACCTGGGGTTCTTTAACGGGCATGACATCCCGCGACCCTCGGATCAGCAGCTGAGTACCATAGCCACTAGACCACCGTGGCGGGGCATACGTCGTCAAATTAAAGACGGTGCCCCGCCACGGTGGTCTAGTGGCTATGGTACTCGGCTGCTGATCCGAGGGTCGTGGGATCGAATCCCTGCCGCGGCGGCTGCATTTCGATGGAGGCGAAATGTTGAGGCCCGTGCGCTGTGCTTTGTCAGTGCACGTTAAAGAACCCCAGGCGGACAGAATTTCCGGAGACCTCCACTACGGCGTCTCTCCTAATCAGAGCTGGTTTTGGGACGTTAAACCCCCAAATAAATCAAATTAACGACGATGGACAATTCCCTCAATTTATTAGGCTGCTACCCGACGATGTGTTTCTGCCCATCGCCTCCCATTGGTAGAGAGGATGATATAGCTCTGAAAACTACCTTGATCATATGCTAATTTAAACAGGCGCTTTATTGGCATCCGTGGTGGAACTAACCGGATGTTCATGTCATTTAAAAATGTTAGAATCTCCTCAGTCGAGTAACTGCTGCTCGGTATTAGTGATCATAATGTGATCATTCTTGGCGCATTATTTGAGAAGCAAATGCTGTAGCGCAACTTTATGCGCAATTTAAAACGTATACAGGGTGTGACACTTAAATGTAACCAAGATTTAAAAAAAAAGACGAAGATAGCTAACGAGTTGCGACAAACTCGGCGATGTTGAGGATCATGTGCCCTAGTGTACGGCATTTTTTTTCAATGTCGATTAAATGGCATGAATGATTCGGCTAACTTTTATTTATTCGCTTCAGCAAAAAATTTTCCGTAGGATGGTTGTAGAACAAACTTAACAATTGCCGACTGAAGTGTTAGTTGATTTGCAACTAAGTGTCATTGCTGGAACTACTTAGATGTGCTTTTAAAGAATGCTCGCAAGATACAAAATAACCACGTGACATCCAGCCTGATTCAGCTATTGCAAACAACCCATCACGGCACAACGTTTGCTTGGCTCTGCATCCGTCAGAGACACGCTTGCAGTGGCCACATAATACGCGCCGGCAACAGTCGCTGTTTTGCGGCGAAGCTGTACAGCTCTTGGTTTTCGGAAAATTTCGTGACGTAAACACAAAATGGCCATGGAAACAATTAAAGATCTTTCTTTGCACTCAGCCATAGAGCACTGAGCTCCGTATTCTTCAATAAGAATTTTGCGCAAATGAGAGCTTTTAGGTAAAAGCACATATGTGCACTTGTGGGATCGAGTATTGTGGGTTGAAAGAATATATTGTCGGATCTTATATGGCTAGACGAGGATGTTGTTACTAAGAAACATCCTGCCATTTCTGTGCCCGCAAAGAAAGCCCAAAAATCACGAAGGAAGATTAACACAAAACAACCATGAAAACGGCATGATGGAATGTAAGGCGTCTGTGCCCAATGGGCAACCACTAGGGCTTTTCTCTCCTTTGTGCTCTTTCATGTACGTTAGTTCGTTTCGAATTCAGTAATGGAAAGTCTTTGCAGAAAGAGAGCCTGATCTTGGTGCACATTTAAGAATGTGTACCCGGACATTTTTAGCCGTAATTACAAATAAGGTTCAAAGAACTTAAGCGTCATATCATTGCAAGGTCTTGATGAGTCAGTATGCGATTCAGTCCCATTATATGCAGTATAGTCCGGGAGGTGGGTCAGCTCAACTTGCCTCACAGGAATAGACAGCTGCTCCCTCACGTCACCTGCTTATGTGCTGTATAAGAACGGGTAGCGAGATGTCTATACCGTTACCTTCATTGCGGCACTGCGAAGATTGCAGTAGCGGTGTTTTTATTACTCACTCGTAATTACTATGACCAAAGCGAAACTTTTTGGTGAACGGCGTTTAGCTTTACCTTGGAATAGAAACAGGAAAGTTATTTTCGACAAGCACAAGATTTTGTGACGATTCCTGAACGCTTCGCAGCGAACTGAATCCACAATTGCTCGTATATGTCTGCTGGGTTTGCACTGTATTCAGCGCATTGCAATTGCTTCTGTATTTTTCTACAGTGACAAAGCAAACCTATCAACCGTACTAGCGTATAGCAAGCAAGGTGTGGATCAGGCAAGGCCGTGCACAGGTTTTAATGCCGACCACGGTGATATACTTATTAATGAGGTCGAAACTAAAAAGAGAAGGCTCAGGTTGAAGAATAATCCGATTTGATGAGAGTAAATCTTGAGGCCCCTAGCTCGCAGGTTTATCTCGATTTTGAGACGTAAAATTCGCAGAATGTACTTCTTGGTCAGCACCAATGAGCAGCGGTAAATCTACGTATATTTTCTTACGGAGTGCTTAAACAGTATGAAATCAATATTTTTTTATTCGTGAAGACTTAGCAGAAAACGGAAAATAATTAAGTGGAAGGGCTTGTCTGAATGCGAGTTGTAACTAAACCATGTTTTCAAAAGAAATGACGGTCACAGTCATCATGCGGTGTTAACGCAGTGCGGAAGAGCAGAGCACCCGCGGAGTGGAGCCTGGCGTGATCACAGTGCTCGTGGATTCTGGATCAGTAGCTCCTGCCGAGGAGAGCGTGGATGTGTTGGTCTGTGAGCAATGCATCCGCCTCCGAGCCACTCCACAGTACACGTTGTACAACGCGGCCCACTCGACGCAGCTGCATTTGGAGGATACGTGTGTGGTGAGAGAACTCGTGTTCCAACAAGAACTGTAGAAACCGGCAGGACGCCAGTGATATCTAACGTCTCACTACGTTGAGCTGTTGTCGAAGGTTGACTTCATTCCGCGCAGATTCGTGTTACCTTGAAAGAATATGCGCTAAGCTTGGCTGATCATCCACGCATACCACACCAGGCGTGGTGTAAGTGAATTTCCGCCCTAACATAAAGGAGTAGATATATCGGTGCAGTAACTTCCTCGGGCTATAAAAAAAAGAGAGAGAAAGGTTTCAACGGAAATTGAGCTGCGTGCTTCTAGCGTGTTTCAGATAAAAGCAGGTGATCACCTACGCAAAGTGACACAATGTTTCTCTTTAAGAAAAGTTTGAAACCAACGAAACTCGAGGAAGGTGGAATGCCGAAAACGTTTAGAGCTTCACACTAAAGGTATACGCTGACACGCATACGCTGATCGTGCTGATGCGTGGCTATTTTTTACCTTTGCCTTATGTACGCGTGTGGGAAGCAGCAGAAAGTGTATCGGAGAGATGGCGCTTGGACGTTTGTTATGTTTCGGGCACCACTGGGTCGCAATGGGGACCACACGTTTTCGTTTTCGGCAAGCACCAGCCATGGTGCGAGTTAAATAGTGCCAATAGGGGTGCTATGCTCTTAACACTTCTCTGAATGCCAAAGAATTCGTTATAGGCAATTCCCTTGCTCACTGTTACGCTTGGCACCGAGTCCCACAAGGCGGATATGCAGGATTGTTATAATTAACCAACCGTTATTCTCTTGCTTCGAACGCAAAATGTTAAGCAGTGTTGTTGCAGAGCATGTTAGTTTCCGGATAATGCGCTTTCTTAAGAGGCCCCGCAGTGGTTTCATTTTTTCCAGTAGTCTAATAAAGTGGGCGAGTTTTAAAAATTACCGCGCGTCCAGGCACTTGTTCGACGTCACCACGGTACGTGACATTACGCGACGTGGCCGTGACATTAGGTCTCTCGTACATAATACGTGGTACGAATGAGCGATCGGCGACGAATGCAGAGCAACACTGCTGGACACAAGAGAGATTTATGAGATATGGCCGCAGCTCTCCCCCTTTAGGCCTGCGCATGCGTGTAGTTTGCGTGCATCATCCAACGATCGTTCTCTCGTGGCACCTTGACAATACACCAATAGACATGAACAAGGTTTCATTTAAAACAGGGGCCGTATTCTGAAATATGTCCCCAAAGGCAACGGTATCACTTTGGTGACGTAAATGTTGCTTTTGGTGTCTTCTGTGGTGTGATTTGCTGGTTGAAGAAACCGGAGACCCGCCGTCGCTTCTCCAGTTTGTTCAACCAGCAATAACCACCACAGGAGACGCGAAAGGCGACACTTACGTCCCCACAGCGATACTATCGCCTTTGGCAACACATCTCAGAATGCGGCCCCAGAAGTGCGCTGCGAAAGTGAAATAGGGACTCTCTTCACTATTGTTTAAAGAAATTATGTTATCTTCGGACCTGTTGGTTCTATTGAAATTTTTTATGGCCTCAATTGGTGCAATTCTTTAGCGTCAAATGCGCAAGGTCGTACCTGTTCCACCGCTGGGTATGTTTTTTTACCATTTCACCCTGAGAAACGCGCACTTTCGTTTCCGGGAAGGCGCTCTAAATTGTAGTATTGAACGACACCTAACGATATCGGCAAGGGATGACCTGTAATTGGGCTCGTTAATTGATCTTGTATTCAACTTTATTTCAACATGGATCTACTATATTCAAGGCTGTGTACAAAAAATCATGTCGACAAAGTCAATTAAAGATCAGGCATGCAGTCACCAATAAAATGCGAAATGCGTTCGTGGACAGAACTGCAGGATGTTCTACTTAGTTTCCGTTTCTTGGGAATTCGCTTGGCGTCGCCCTCTGGCATAACGTTTGTTGAACAGGGGTCGCGGAGGCCTGGCCAGGTGTTTGAAGGCATAAGCACTAGCCTAATCACTGAGGGCAAGGTCAAGTATGTTACTACTTGTGTGCGTCACTCGAGCACGCTGAGCCCCGCCGCGGTGGTCTAGTGGCTATGGTACTCGGCTGCTGATCCGAGGGTCGCGGGATCGAATCCCGGGTGCGGCGGCTGCATTTCGATGGAGGCGGAATGTTGAGGCCCGTGTGCTGTGCGATGTCAGTGCACGTTAAAAACCCCAGGTGGTCGAAATTTGCGGAGCCCCCCACTACGGCGTCTCTCATAATCAGGACTGGTTTTGGGACGTTAAACCCAACAAAACAACAAACAAGATCGAGTATGCTGAGGTGTGAGTTGTGCAATGTTTAAACCACAACAGAAAATCATATAATCCTCTGATGTACCGATAGTAAGAGAAAATACTTTATGCTTTCCAAAACACTCAATTTTAGGGACATTTAACCTTTTATCAGCCAATTTTCCAAAATTCGAACATGAGAAGCACAATGTTTTATTTGCCGAAATAATCCACGTGCGTAATACTTTTTATCTCGTACTCACTTATCGTAATGGAATTAGTAGCAGCCATAATTTCTGTTATCAAATGATATGTATACGCAAATAAATTTTCGCAAATGGGTGTATTTTGGGTTATGATGCTACACAGTACATAGCTTGTGTCTTTCTCACTCGAAAAAATAATCTATAACTTTTACAATGAACAAAGCAGAAACAAAATATTACCACGTGGTCGACGATTACCAGACACTGTAATAAAAAAGAGAACGGGAGGGGGGGGGGGTGTCTCCGCCTTGGAATTTCGAGTGTTCTAGAAGTGTTGGTTTGTTTTTGTAACATACAAAGGAAATGCTTACTCTTTGAAAATATGGCTGTATTTTTATAATAAAGAATTTAGAAAAGCTACGTGAAATGAAAACATCACTTTCATCGTTTTGACCATTGGTTTATTATAGCGTGGCGTTTAAGCGTTTAAGAAAAGCGTTTTCGTAACTGATCTTTACTCGTTGACTTGATGCTGCTTGTACTTCGCCGTACTGGGGCCCTTTCTCTAATTTCATAATTTCGAAATTATGATTCCGGTGGCTTACGGTCTTCTCCATGTTCCGTGCAGCCTCGCCGGTAGACTGGCTGTCATCGCGACAGGTGCCTGCATGGGCCGCTTCGGCAGAATGGCATCATCAGGCTCTGGACTTCCCATTGCATCGACTCTGGCGAGTTTGTTTGAGCCGAGAAGTTGATCCCAAAGTCGCTGCTCCCAAGGTAGCTGATGGCATTGATAACGGCTACCAAGGGACGTCGACTGGAAGGTGTGCAGGATGGGGCCTCCATTGCTGTCCTTGTGGCCGAGCATGGACCGATGCGACGGCACTTCTTTCTGCGAGCTTCAAAGCTTTTTTCTCTCCGTTATTTGTGTTTTTAAATGTATTTAAGCGAACGTATTAGTTTTGTATGTGTTTGTAATAGATCATGATGCGATCGAAATGTGTTGCTGTGTGAATGTTATGCGTGCACTCGTATCGCGGCGACTGGTGTAAGATTGAGAAAGAAGAGGCATCTATACTGGAATTCCCTTTTCACATTTAAATAATTTTCGACGTTTGCGTTGTCATAACCACGATATGTTACGACACACACCGTAGTAGATGGCTTCGGAGACTCGGTGACAATAGGCAGCGTACAGCAGTTCACTGTTCACCGCTGTGACCTCGTGATGCCCGCTCGGTCACTTGAAGAAGCACGGTCCCGCGAGCGCGCCGCTGCTGCGAGCGATCTGCAGCACTCCCTGCCACGTACGTAGATACAAGACTGAAATCAAGACATCGATATTTATTGTGTAACGTAAGGCACTATGTACAATACTTGAGGGTCGCAATGACGCAAGGAACACCAGACTGAGTCCCTGTTGAAGAAGAGGATAGTAATTAGTTCCTCTCTTGCGTGTGCGTATTTCTGCTCTGTTGCGTGTCTAGTATTTTATATTCACTTCAAGATGAGTTGATTATTTTTCTAATTTTGTATGATTTGTCCTGCAGTGATGTTCAGGAATATCTTCTGGAGCAGGTCGTTACCCGCGGGGACCCCTGCTTAGCACGACGCCTTACCTCATGATCTCCTTCTCCACAGCAGTGTGCGCAGCGTTCTTGTCGTGATGGTGCCTTTAAGTGGGCACCTTACCTGGTTTGATAGCTCTAAGGCGATACAACTCCAAGCCGTACTCTAGAGACAGAGTAGGGCTCTAAAGATAGCGTGAGCTGATAAAGCACTGGCTCGTTTTTTTTTCAGATTTCAGATTTTTTATTGATACGAATACAAGAGTATTACATGTGTTTAGTATACAAAAGGAGGTCCCAAAGTCAAAGACTGTATCGGGACCTCCTGTTAAGGGCAAGTTGTGGTAAAACAGTGTTAGAGGCAACATAAGCAATAATCTAAAGTATAAACTAAACACGTTTGCAGCAGAACATTAAAAATATATCTATATATACTAAATGAAAACAAAATATACACAATAAAACAATATGAAACGATGAATAATGCAAGCAGTATAACTGAGAAAGAATACAAAAAGCTGTAATACGTGAAATGTGGACATTGAAACAAGGTGAAGCTATGGAAAGGAACAGTAATACTAAGCATGCATAATGTGTGATTTTAGTTCTGTCTTAAAATGATGCAAGTTTCTTGCATTTTTTATAGAAGCTGGTAGTGTATTCCATAATGATATTGATGAAAATTCAGCAGTTAGTTTACCATAATTAGTTCGTACCTTAGGTAAAAGAACGTTATTGTTACACGCAAATCTAGTATTACTATGGGCAACCAGGTCAGTAGATGAGAAGCCGATTGGAGGTAGTGTCTTGGTTATGTACTTATAGAAAATGATACCTAAGTTGTAATTGAGGAGCTCTGAAATGGTTAAGATGTTATCATGAAGTAGGCTTTTACCGTTAGAAAAGCGTGAACTGTTAGGAATGATTCTTATGGATTGGTTCTGTAATACTTGAAGGGAAGCGAAATGAGTGTTATAGGTGTTACCCCAGCACATTATGCCATAATTAATATGAGAATGAACGAATGAGTAGTAGAGTGACAGCAATGTGGCACGTGTGAAGTATGAACGAGTTTTAATTAGGGCGCGGATACCGTATGCTATTTTCTTTTTGATGTGAGAAATATGATCTATGTATTTCAAGTTAGAGTCAAGAGAAATTCCAAGAAAAGATGAGCAGGGACTGGGAGAAATAGAGTGCGAGCCAAAAGTCAAAGAAGGAAAGGATGCTGAATGTTTTTGATGCGATGAAAATACTACAAATTTAGTCTTGGATGCGTTAATAGTTAACAAGTTAGCACTGCACCAACTTGAAACATTTTTCAAGTCAGTGCTTAGCTTGTCAACGAGAAGTGAAATGCTTTTGTCAGAGGTAAATATGGTAGTGTCATCGGCATACAAAATGGAATTAGTAGAGGACAGACAGTTAGGAAGATCATTAATATAGATCAAAAATAGGAGCGGTCCCAAAATGGATCCTTGAGGGACACCAATGTTAGTAGATAATTCTTTAGAATATACATTAGAAATCGACACAAGTTGAACGCGGTTATGTAGGTAGCTTTTTAGTAGCGCTAAAGCAGGACCACATACACCGATCGCGTCAAGTTTAGTAAAGAGAATGCTATGATTTAAACTGTCGAATGCTTTTGTTAGATCGATGAATACTGATCCTGCAAATAAACCTTCGTCAATGATTTTTAGTTGATCGGTTAGATGAATGAGTGCCAGATTAGTAGAGAAATGATTGCGAAATCCGAACTGACAAGGAGACAGAATATTAAATTTATCAAGGTAATTTGATAGGCGTACTCCAATCAACTTCTCAAGAACTTTACCAAAAAAGGGCAGAATGCAGATGGGTCGGTAATTATTAATCATTGTGCTATCACCTTTTTTAAGAACGGGGATTATTTTACCGCGTTTAAGCTCTTTAGGAAATACGCCAGTCTTGAATATCAAATTCGTAATGAAACACAAAACATCGGAAATTAGGTGCGAAATTAATTTGATATGAGCAGGCAGGACTTCATCAATTCCTGCACCGGTGGATTTGAGGTGTTTTATGACAATGTATTTCTTCAGGAGTGGTGGGAAAAAGGAAAAAAGAGTGAGGGAGACGTCTAAGTGGTGTGATTCGTGTGGGAGAGGGTGCGTCAACACTAAAAAAGTAGGAACAGAAAGCGTCAGCTATGTCGATAGGCGAGTTAAATTCAATGTTGTCGATTACAATTCTGGATACTTGGTGTCGAGAATTCCTGTTTAGAAAGCAGTTTACAATGTCCCATTTTAGTTTAGCATTATTACCTGCTTGCGATATTTTTTCTTCGAGAAATGAGCGTTTTGCAGCTTTTAATTGTTGGCTTACAGCGTTACGTAATTTTTTGTAGCGGGCAATTAACTTAGTATTAAACGGCTGGCTTTTGGTTTTATTGTAGAGGTTATCGCGCTTGCGTAAGGCTGCTAATAGCTTATGAGACATCCAAGGGTTATGGGAAAATGCTAAGATTTTTTACATTTCATTTTGCAAGTGAATTTTTGGATATGCGATGTAATTAAAGAAGAAAATTTAGAAAACGCTTTCTGGGGATCATTGCAAGATTTAACCTCGGTCCAGTCTAAGTCAGCTATGGCAGTTGTGAAATTCTCTTTATCTAGAACATATTTGGAATGTGGAAGAGTACAAGGACGAGATTGACGATTGAAGCGTAGGAGCAATGGATAATGATCAGTAATGTCAATGTCGAGAACTTTCACCTGCGGAGATGTTAGCGAGTTGGAGAAAACATGATCTATCAGCGTCCCAGCACCACTGGGAACTTGCCGAGTAGGAACATCAATTAAGGATTCGAAACCATAGCTTTGCAGTAGACTGGTGTAATTAACAACAACAGGTGAAGTGTAATTGAGTAAGTTAATGTTGATGTCACCCATTAAAATGGCAGTTTTATTCTCAAGAGAAATGGTATGTAGGATTTTGTCAAGATTAGAAAAAAAATCTTCGACTGAGGATGAGGGAGATCGGTAAATGCAGCCAAATATGAAATCTCTCTGATCGCAAGATGGAGAGCAATTAGTGATTTCAATCCAAACTGATTCACAATTAGTTACAGGCAAGAGCAAATCATGTCTTCTCCTATAAGAAAGACCAGGAGATATATAAATGGCCGCACCACCATGACTACTAGTTGGTCTATTACAGTATTCCGAGTTGTAATTAGGGAAGCAATAGAGATTTCCGTCATCAACTGATAACCATGTTTCCGTTATGGCAATAATTGAAAAAGATTTACTATAGGAAGAAAGGAGATTATCGATTTCATCGAAGTGTTTACGCAAGCTCCTAGCATTAAAATGAATGATAGAATTATATCCACTTATGAAGGAGATAACATGATCTGGTTCTAAAAGAGCATCCATGTTGATGCGATAAAAAATGATGCAATGAACATATTGTGCTAGGCTTAGTCTATTTTGGACAAATCAGAGTCATCGCGAATGCGCAGAACTCGGCTATTAGTAGTCTTTCTAGCTTTAATTTGACATTCGTCAGTCCAGAGAAACATCCAATTCTTTTCTCTTTTTAGTGTTAAAGGAGTACTGACACGATTTTGCGGCGGCGCAAAATATACATTTTTCGTTTCCTAGTCATGTATTGTTAACGCCCTCCGCACACGGAAGCCAGGAAACACGTACAAAATATTTTAATTTGGTTTTAAAATTTTCGTCGCCCAGCACAGCAAGCCAGCCCCATTGCAATGGACACTACGATGACGTAAGAACACGGCCTCTTAAAAATCGCCGAAATCGCTGTCAGAGTCACTGGACGACCGTGAAATTGCCGTTGTTTGCGTGCCTCGGGTCTAATTGACCAAAGACGACAGAGTTGCAGCGACGCTATGAAGAATTTCTGTCCCTACGTGACTCAGACGTTGTCCGACTATGTTGATACGTCACTAGGAAACCGCCCCCTCGAAATCGAAACCGAAAGTCAGCTTTTAAGGGAGCCGTATTAAAAATATATTCATTGCGTTGCGGGGCACCATGACACTGTTTTTGGGGTTCTCCACGCCAGTGCTTTCATTTACAGCAACAATACGAGAATGTGATAAATTCGTGTCAGTACTCCTTTAAGGCTTTGGAAAAGAGGACCTTGTTGCTTGGGGTCAAATGGTCATTGATAAAGACGGGGGCGTTAGAAGCGCCAGTGATACCAAGGTCACTAACACAGAGCTTCGCTTTACGTGCTTTACTGATGAAGTCAGATTTCTTAGTCCGAGAGCAGAAGCGTGCAATAATGTTTTTTTTATCATTAGAACGTGTGGGCACGCGATGCACAATGTCGAGATCACCAGGCGATATGGGACAGCCAGCTTTCTCCCCTATCGTTTTTACGATTACACTGCAGTCTTCCCCCTGGGAGCAGGGAACGCCCTTGATCTCCACATTGCTCATGCGTGAGTATTGTTCGAGTTCTTCAACCTTGCGGCTGAGAGAGTCATTCTGGGTTTTCAGTTGCTTATTCTCATTTACCAATGTGACATTTCGGTTACGTAGGTCCTCGACAAGTTCATTCAAGTGCTCTGCACTCGATTGTAGGGATACAACTTCTTTTTTTCAATTCTGCAACATCTATACCCGATTCTTTCATCTTGAGTAAGAACCTGCCGAAGATCTTCTCAGATGTGTCTTTAGCCAAGTTGTTAATTTTAGCCTCGAGTTCTTCAATTTTTTTTGAGAGTTCAGCATTAGTTGGCATGGTAAATACTCTTGATCACAAAAACAACTGCAGACACAGGAAAGTAGAATGTAAAGCAGAACGCAGTTGTTGGCAGCAGCGACAGTGGTCAAAAATAGAAACTATTACAGAAAAGAGCTTGAAAGAATACCTGCATGAACAGGGAACTCTACTTAAGTTGTAGCTCGTGCAATGCCACTGCTGCCAATGAAGAGCAGGTGCTGGTGCCGGCAAATTTATAGGGCTTGCTCTCAGGGCAGAGACCTCCAGCGGCGAAATCGTCCAATGCTAGCAGCAGGCCACAATGTGACCGCGCAGTCGCAGCTTCACCACGTGTGGATGATCCAGCACCTTCCAAGGGCAATGCGACGATGCAACACCACGAAGATAACCACCGATGAAGCAGCCGGGATGGGCGAAGAATGGGCGGTCAGGATAACTGCATGAACAGGGAACTCTGCATGAACAGGGAACTCTACTTAAGTTGTAGCTCGTGCAATGCCACTGCTGCCAATGAAGAGCAGGTGCTGGTGCCGGCAAATTTATAGGGCTTGCTCTCAGGGCAGAGACCTCCAGCGGCGAAATCGTCCAATGCTAGCAGCAGGCCACAATGTGACCGCGCAGTCGCAGCTTCACCACGTGAGGGCACTTTGGCCGGAATGGGATGACTAGGCATGTCTAACAGATCTGCTGAAATACATCGATTGAGGTCGCCTTTCTGGCATTATTCCTCAACACATTGTGATGGAATCTCAGGATATTTGCTCATCACCTCGGTTGGGAACCCTGTCTTCATGGTGATAAGTGCGCAAACACAGCACCAGGACACCGTAGGGAGAAACAAACGAGCGCAACTGAAACTGACGTTTATTGAAACTGAATAAGTACACATAGACGAGGGAAAGGAAACAAGCGATAAGTATAGAAGATAAAAAACCATGTCCTGGTGCTGTGTTTGCGCACTTATCACCTTGAGTGCATACAAATTGGCCCGATTATCCGCTCTTCTGCAACCCTGTCTTAGTCACCAGCTCGAGCCTACAGTATCAACTAGGGTTGATCTTTAGGGCCCAGAAAATTGCCGAGCTTTAGGCATTCTGCATTAACGATGGTGCATTAAGGAAGTGCAGTCTCAAAATGCCTCCGTTATGTTTCGGTAATCTGGGTTTTTTTGAATTTCATTGAAAAATTTTTAGGTTCAAGCAAGAGATCTCAAGAATATTGGTGAAAAAAATTGTTGAATCTTGCACTAGTGGCGCCAGGCTAGGCGAAGCTGATGGCCACTTGGCTGGTCCTGCTTTGTCTCGGGCCCACCCACATTTCGTGGTGGCCCGAGGCTTCGGGAAAACGAGCCCCCCGCACGGTGCAGGGCAGGGGAGTGGCGATGCCGCCAACGGGGACCTGTTGACAGTGGATCACCCTCCGACTCCTCCAGATTAGATCGTTCCCGTCGCCGGCCACTATGGCTGTGTATGCGGACATTTCGCCAAAGTGTTTAGAGTGTGATCAATTAGCAACTTTTTTTTCATTTATATGTGGTGGTGCCCCCGCTTGCGCGTTTCCACAAGAAAGCATCATGTCAACAAGACAGAATCCTTAAACTGCATCGCAAGTCCAGACCTTGCGAATCAAATCCGGGCGGTCCAGGGAGCCTGTGAAGAGACCGGGAACCCTTGGTTCCCGACCCCTCGGCAGGCGATGCCCTCCGCGGGTTTTTAGAAACCCTCGTCCCAGGACGCAATAAAATTCCTCTGTCTGTCTTTCTGAGCTCAGCGTAAAGGCGTTCGTGCCCAACCACAGACAGAGCAGACGGGGTACGCATGACGTCGACTTGATGCTGTCTCACCACTTTACAAAGCTGGACTATGCCTATGGGCTTAGGTTCGCACCATGAGATGACGCCTGCTGTCTTGGTGTGAAACTGTGCACAAACGCCTAGCTTTGCGAGGCGTTCTGCAGCGGACAAATGTACTGATACTGTCTTTGTCTTGTTTTTCTTGTGCTTGAACAAATGCGCCGGTCAGCCGCAGTTTAGCCAGTGTAGTAGTGGGCAAAACATCTGTGCAAAAGAAGAAGCGCGCGTGCGAGCGCCGCACAGTGGGCATTGCATAGACGAAGTGTACGCGTGCTCTTGGGGACCTGCACTAATGAGGACGATAATTTTGCGACACGCCAGATAGAGTTTATGAGAGCCCGAAATGCTTAGCGTTTAAAAGAAGCACGAAAGAAACGGAAGCCTCCATGATGGAATGAAAGGCCAACCTCAAGACAGAGTGACACATTTTGTAGCAATGTCATTGAAGATTGATATAAATAATAATCATCAACGGTGTATTACAGAAAGAAAGAGAAGGACCTTGCACGCTGCCAGGAGCGGATTTGGGTTATCGACACTCCGCTTCATTATTTTTGTTTTATTTATTTTACTTAATTTTAAAACAATAATTACTCTCAGCTTCAGTTTATTCGTCCCTCCGGAAATTAAACCTTCTTCTGTTTTTTTCTATTCACCTTGACAATCTCCAATTGCTTTAACTTATTTTAGCTTGCTCTTGCGTAATCCCCCAGATTGGGTGTGCGCCATTCAACATGGTCTACATCTACACGAGCGGCTGATACGGCACAGGCGCGCATCCGAAGGCAACATCAAGGCGAAGCGGACGCTCTAGGTGCATCGCTGAGACGAACGGCTAGCGCCTATATAGTTCCATGTTGCCACATTAAAACAATTAAAAGAAGTTCCTACAACAGATATGGGTGTGCCCAGCAGTACCAGCTTCGTCTCTTTGAAGACAGCGTGCTCGCTTTTTCGGCAGAATTGCCAGAGCATAAAGTTTGTTGCTCGATGTGCGTCGTCGGAAGTCGAGACTGAATATGACGTGTCCCTGGACAAGGCCATCATGTACGTGCGCTAAGACTACCGGTACATTATGTTCGAGCCGGGGAAGGAGTTTGACGGGTGCTGCTGCTGCGCAGGACTTTGGAGGCGACTGGTAAGGAAGGCCGATTGCGACCTTGTATTTGAGATGGGCATCACGATCACTGTGTGACTTTGCAACACCACGAGCGTTGGAAGAACCATGCAAGGAACCCGAAACCCGGCGGTGATCATGTCGAGGGGCATCGAGAGCCTGCATGTTCGGAGGTAGGTGTGGTGTCATAATTTCTGTTTCGTTTTCAGTCACATACTCTCCGGGCCAACGGGCACTGTACAATACGTAATCCCCCAACCCTTTCACTAGAGTTCTTCGCTCAGGTCACCGCTGCTGTCTGTTCATGTGTAAGGCCGCTGCCCGGCGTTCAGCGGCGTCGGCGTCTCCAAAGGCCGCACCCTTGGGCCGAAAAGAATGTGACTGAAAACGAAACCGATACTACGACACCACATCATACCAGCCTTCCCCACCATTTTTGTTTTGAACGGTGACATTTGCTGTATCCTTATACAAAGTGAATCACATCACAGTAGGGCATATTTTATTTAAACAAAGTTGTACGCGCAATGGAGTGTGCCAATGCGGGAATGGTTATATGGAGGACAGTTCGCCGTTGATGATACTTCGCGGTTCTCACTATCTTGCCAGTGCCCGTATTTTACCCGCGTCGCTGGAAATGGGAGGGGTAACTTATTTGAGTCACAGCTTCGCTCTGCTCATTCGGCGCTCTATTTTGCTCGTGTCGCAAGAGCCAGGGCCAGCAGGGTGAGCGATAGGCAGTAGCATGCCCGCCGCTGACACCGACGCGATTGTAGAATAATAAGACTTTCGGAGCCGTAACGTTCGCTGTAACAGAATTGCTAAAAAACAAACAAACAAACAAACAAACAAACAAAAGAAATTGCAATGCGATCTTATGTGTGCAGGAACACGGGACTAATACTACGCGTTGTACCACTGCGCTACGAAGCCTCGTTGGAAGAGCATTTTAACTCGCTCTATTTATCTTGACTAGAAGAGAAGCTCAGGGGAAGATGAAAAGATCGCAAAATATTACTCAGGACAGGGAATGTCGCAGGAGCCAAAGTTTCGACAAGTGGAGTTGTCTTCGTCAGGGCGGCGACTGCCTTCTCCAGCGTTCGTTTATGTGCGCTTTTGCACACTCTCCCCCGTCCTCAGAAAGAGAGAAGAAGAGCAGCACGTACGAACAATGACAAAAAAGGGGGTAGGGTGTAGGGGAATTTGGGTGACAGGTGTTAGCGTGACTAATATAAATGGCAAGAGCGAAAGCTTCCGAAGAATCCGCTCCTTGTACATACTTTGGAAATGCAATGTGTGCGCAGTGCTAGAAAGCAGGATGAAAAAAGAGACACACGCTCCGAACAGGAGTTGCTCCTATTCGCGATTCCATCTAAATGCTCGCCACCTAGCGGACGCTCCTAGACCCAGCCGATCCAATGTCGACCTCGAAACGCGGCATGTTATCGCATTACCGCGCGCTCTAAAACCGCCCTGTAGTCCCTTAATCCATGCCATGCCGCCTTGAAGCAGCCTGAAAAAGAACAAAATTCTCATCAAAAGACCTTTATTGCGTGTCTCAGTGCGTGTCACGGCGATGCAAAGACAGCAACACGTCGTTTCATCGGTTCCCAAAGAAGCAGACAACACTTTGCGCAGGGCAACGTAGATTAGGAACTTGCGCATCGGCAAGAACGTGACGGGAACTGCGCTGGTTTGTTCCAGACACTTCACTCGCGACGATTTCTTCCTCCCCGGTGAGTACATGGATTATGTTTGTTTGTGCGCGCGTTTATTATCATGCGCGCTTTTCGAAGAGCCGGGGTGTATAGTTAGTTTAGGCAAGCGCGTCTACAAAATAGCGACATTATTTATACGTGCATATATGGTAACGTTTTCTGAACGTGTCAATGCTCATCGTGAGACGCGGTAATATTATTGCTGGCGTACTTTTGCCCGCATGCGTTGTAGTAAGTACATATAAAGCGAGCGCTTGCCTTCGTTTGCCTGCGTCCCATGCGCGCGCTGCGCCATGTAATTTGTTTGGTGGTTATGTAGGTAATGTGTGATCGTTTAACGTAGCGTGTTTGCATATCGAATTCATCAGGTGGCAATTCAGGATTTCTTGCGCTTGTTCCAACTTTTGAGCCCTCGACCTGTTCACCGCGCCTCTAAGTTTGTTTTCCGGCACTGCATATAAAACTGATGTATTTTAACGCGTTTATAGGTGACACATTCGTACTCACTGGAGCAGTCGGCGGTGTAACTATAGCTATTTGCTCGGTCCCCACCGGAGGCAAGTCCTTTGTCGTCCATTTTAACTCATTATCCTTATGTGATAAAACATTCCGCAGATCTCACACTCAGTGGGGGTAATGGTGTCATGCGAAACAGTCAGCGAGGAAATTCCCTATGGCATCCAAACAAGTGTTACGAGTAGGGTCAAAGACTTTGCGCAAAGCGCATGACTGGGCGTATGCCTTACGCGAGCTCACCAGGAACGTCGACAGCGCCGTGGCAACTCAGTGGTTCCTCACTGTACCACGTTGCTTTCACACTTGAGTTAGTGCACGGCACAGACGTCTGTTTTGAAAAAGAGAAGTGCACGCTACGGTGCACTGCCGTGCCAATATATAAGCGTTTTTTGTCGAAACATTTCTATGGGATCTAGCGTTTTTTTCTCACAAAAGCATGCCAGGTGAAAGTAAAACATTGGTATTCTTTATTAGACTGCTGTTAGAGCGCTAAACACACATTGTACGCGCAATTCACGCAATTTACCTTAGACAGGCACCGTCACCAGAACTGTTCGTGCAGTAGATTTATTTACTATAGACCCCACGTGGGAGGAGCCGCGCAGCCTTGTGGTAGCGTGCTGCATTAATTGGTACTTCGGAGGTTCGGCTTTTATACCGTTCGGAGGGGGCGTTTGTGACAGTGTGCTTGATATACCCAAAATTCCAATAGCGACCTATGACATGGCTTTCTGATTTTAAAGCGTGTTCTAAAGGTATGTTAAGTGTATGTTTGAGATGGTCCTTGAATGAGACAGGCTCTATAAAATTCAGACACCTGTGGCGCATACCCGCCCATCACGAAGCGTATGAGCCAGACGTATTTGCAGTATCTGTTTTTCACGTACATGACGAGTATGTCACGTTAGTGATGTAAAAATGAATCATTCATGATTGTCATACAGTTGTACCCTACCGTACAAATATTGGGACATACGAGGTGATGGAGACGACTATATATAGGAGGCTAAATGGATACATGGATGGATAGATACGTTGAAAGATACTTAAGTTCCTCAAGAAATGCTCGCATTGAATCACAAAACTAAGGAATAACAAAGAACTCCCCCTTTGCTTTTCTTGGTTTCGTTATCCGTTCGCGCTATTAACCCCAGGAAAAAAGAAATAGCTCAGGGAAAACGTGCCCTTTCATTCTTTTCCTATTCTGTTGCTAATATCATGTACCGTGTAGTTGAAATCGAAAATAAGGCGAAAGGGGGACAGCGACATGGAGTTTGCACGTTCTGTAGCCTCGGTTATGTTGTATGAGGTGCGCTTTACATGTTGCATCAACCGGACTCGATCATTTTGAGCTCTATAGTTATAGTACTTAAGTGCCATCTTCCACATAAATCAACTTGGGGCCTACACGGCCCGTCCTTCAGCAGCGGTTGGGATTCGTATTCTAGCAAAGTAATAATGGCGTGCCGAAGTACTGAGCAACGTGAAAGAAATCTTTTCTTGTGATCGCGCGAATAAAATGTGGAGAAGCTGATTAGTAGCTAAGAATCTTTAAAATGCGTCCAAAACCGTCAGACGTACGCAGTTGCGTCTATATTTTGTGGGGGCGCATTGATGAAATGGTGATATCAGCCACCTCTGAGTTTGTCCCTTTGAAACAGCGCTCCCTACAAGTGCGGCCCATCGCACATCCACGCGTGGAAACCAAGCCTGTGCAACTGTCACTCATCGGTGTATTCAGCGAAGGAAGCAAGTCAATGTTGTGGCTTAACTCTTGTCACCAAATTCCCGACGATGTGCAATTTCCTCGCTTTATGAGGCTAATGCCTGGGGATGTGTCTGTGCCCATTGTCTGGCATTGGAATGGGAGACGATTTCGCTATTAAAATTATCAATACATGGTTATGTATAAGTTATTTGCTCGCATATCTAGTTTAATGAACTTGATGCCTGTAGTCATTTAAACAAGAATGTTAGAATCTCGCGAGTTCCGGTTGCTTCTGCTCGATTTCTTGGTAATCATTCTGGGATCACTCTTGGCGCACTGCCTCAGAAATAGGAGCGATAGCGCAACTTTGTTCGCATTTCATTACGTATGTAAGTTGGAAGATGTCGTTGAATTATAATACCCTGTTTTAAGTTATCTCGAAGTACGTTTGTTGCGGATTCAATTACGGAAACAGTTTGCTGAAAAAAGACTTGTTCTTGATACTCAGTGAAGAAAGTTCGCCTGAGCTCGTTAAGCACAAATTACAACATTTCGCCGTGGTGCAGACGAAATGTTGAGGGAAGTGTAGTGTGCCATGTCGGTGCACGTTAAAGAACCCCAGGTTTTCGAAATTTCTAGAGCCCTCCGCTGCGGCGTCTGTAATAATCATGTCGTGGTTTTGGGACGTAATACTTCAGAAACTAACACTCCTAAGGTTGCACCGACTGTACAATGCTTTCTAAGGCAGGACTGAGGTGAGTGCAGGAAACCACGAGTGCGTCATCGCATGAGAAATGTGTCCATGCATATGTTACTTTAAGGGTTAGTTGTGGACTGGCTTATGGTAAAGTTATAACTGACGCGCACTAGTTTTGACAAATAGCCGAATAGCAGGGCGACTGAAATATGGGGAATCGGCTATGATGTTTCGGATCATTTTTTGTGCTTTAGTAACTGTAGCGCTTACGTAATTTTGTTTTGTATTTTCCCTTTAAATGGTCACTTGAAGGGCCTGCTCTCACTGAAAACCTACGAAATTGCTTCGATATAAAAAAGCTGAGGCGCACTTTCTCTAACGGGAAAATGGGGGCATACAAAAACGTCTCTCCTGAGCGTTCTTTCTCCCTTTCTTTCTCTCTTTCCCTCTTTCATTTGGAAGAATATGCAACTGATTCACAAGGCTTAGTTATATTTGGGATACTCGAAGGGCAAGTGCAGAAATAAGTGCGCGCTCCCCTGCTTTCACGATGATGATTATTTTAACGTGCAGACAACAGCGACGTAGGCACTTGTGACCTGCTTCTGATTTTCCGGTCCCCTGGGCAGCGATGCTCATGAAGCCGTCCCGAACGTTAACTCGCACACCCCCAGGAGCGAGGTCTCACTCGCCGCGCCGGAAGTGGGCCGTCGGAGACCGGCAGACGGCAACGGCAAAGGGGCACTCTCCTCACTTTTAATGCGCAACTCGGGCGACTTTCCACTGTCCACTTATCTTAAAAAATTTTTCAATATATATTCTGCTCGGTACTGTAGTAATATGTGCCAAGTCAGGCGCATGTAGGTCATTTAGTTTTTCTCTATATTATAAAAATTTTTGTCGGATTCTCAAGCGGGTACCCAGTGTTTTTGACGTCATCACCTCCGCGCTGCCTACGCGAGCCAGCGGGCCTTCAAAAGCAAAACGGCGATACTTCAGCGCTCAAATCGTAGCTGTCAAGATCAGTAAAGCTGGCATAACTCAATATATCGTCGGATGACGTGCCATTTCTTTGCGCCAGTTTCATATTTTTGGTGACGGGAAGCTCGTGACGTCACTGCACGCACTCTACGAAGCGCCTACCCGCGTCGGTTTCGGTTTGAAAACGACTTTCAGTTGCCTGCTTAAAATTTTGGTGCCTTTCTGAGCAAATTGAGCCGCCCTGGAGGTTACAAGACTATCAGTACCATTGAAAAACACTGATATCTGAACACGGTGAAAAAACCGGCGCAATTACCCTTTAATGAGGTCTGCAAGAACTGCGAACTAGGACGTTGGAAGTTTCCGCTTCCATAACCGCACTTGAACAGTCCAGAGGAAATCAACGCCCCGAATGCTGCAGACGGACACATATCCGTCTCCATTCATTTATTCAATATTCACGGGAAGAGTTGGCACGGGCTGTCACGCTGTGGACATCCAGGGTGCACTCCTAAACCCATGCTCTGGCAGTGCCCTGACTTGCGTGGGGACTCGGGGTCTCCCTCTTCGGAGGAAGACTGGCTCCGGATCGTCACCAGCTCCACCAGTCAAGAGCAGCTCAGGGCTGTCAGAGCCCACGAGATTGCCGACGAGACTCCATCGTGGTTGCGGCCCGCGGACGGTGTCCCCGGCACTCATCGTCTTCTCAGGACCGACATAAACGCTCTTTGCCTGCCTGTCTGTTTCACTTGTGAGGAAATACAAGCTTCGCTTGAATTAAAAGAAAGCAAAAAGGAAAAGCAGAGAAAGAACGCTGGGAGTTGCCGCATAGCGTTTTGAAATCAAGAAACAATTTTCATGGGACATGTTATAATCTTTAAAAATGCAACGCAAATGGTCTTATGTAGTTAACACTGACCTTACGCAGTATAAATTCTCGTATAATGTACTGAGGAGGAATCTAATTCATGTTAGGATAGAGCTCTATAGAGGTACATAAAGCCATACCTCGTGTTTATTTTCTGCTGAGGCTGCAAAGACTCTGCATTGTGTGCACACTGATTTTGTGCACAAAAACCGTCCGTGACGTTTGGATGCGTAGGGCTACATACAGGGTGATTCCGGATATGTTTCCAAAGAAAATTTAGAAATATACTTGCGAACGTCTTGACGGGCTGCTTTGTTCACGCACGTTAAAATAGGTAGGACTGGCTGGCTTGCAAGAGAGAGCGCTAAAAATTTACAAAGAAAATCATGGCTTGTATAGATGCGCAGTGATTAGGAAGTAATTAACAAATTATACTAATTATATTGAAAACCATGACACTCGGACCGTAACATAATGTAAAAGTGGAAGTTATTTATACGGGGAATACGTATCCACAGAAAGTCTTGCAAAAGGGTGTTGCTTTTGGTTTCTACTCATAGATAAATCCAGCCTATTTTATACAAGAAGCCGCGATTGAATTGCCGAAGATCGCAGTTTACTCGATTTTCAACAGTGCCTCGCGAGACATTCTTCTTCCCCTCGCATTGCAAGCGAGGAGGAGCAAGCGTCCTCATATAACAGTGATCTTTCGTTTCGTTGCTGCGACTGATCGCGCTTGCCGGAAGACTCGCTTGAAAACAAGCCTTGGCTCACAGCCACTCGGCAGCGGAAGGATGACAATTATGTCGCACTGAACGTAACTGCAACTGCACTCTTTGTAAATTAGTGTTTGGTTTATGACGTGAAATAGGCCGATCTCACCACGCGATCTGCGCATGCGCGAGTTTCCGGGAGCGGCGCAGCCGCCATATTAGTTGTAGTTCTCAAAGCACAGTTGCTACGGCTGTGCGTGCTGCGTGCTGCAAGTCTACTGGTGTTTTCCACGAATCCTTGGCGTAGGCGACAATTGAACGCGTCGGAGAACGATGTCTGGGCCTCCTATGGCCGTGTTTCATTTAAATTGCCACGCGATGTGGCGCTGTTAAAGGGGAAAAAAACCAAAAGGAAGGTTGGCAATGTAAACATGCGACCTAGTCACGATCTCGTCATTAGTTTGTACGCCCGTGTCGCTTTGAATTGCTGTACTCGCTGAATTATTTACAATAAAAAAAAAGAAGTAAGGACGTCTCAGAGCACGTATCGTGCACAGCTACAACGCTATGCCGTCTGCATCGCTGGTGAGTGGGCGTCTGCTGTACACGCGCTGTAGCGGTCGCCGAGTGCAGTTTACGTTGCGACGGACGAATGCCGCTGCAGATACTATACCTCAAAAAAATATTTCTCCCGTGAAAAAAATAATAACCTTTTGTAACTTCACACATATTTAAATAACATTCAGTGCTATCTATTCACCTATGTATATTTTTATTCCGAACACCAAGGTGATTTTCTTGACGTTGAAATTAAAGTTTTTTCTCAAAAATGCCAACTCTGCAATTTTTTACAGACTTTTAAAGCCTCATCACCCAAAATATTTTTCTATTGTAGCATGTTACACAGACCACTACTTGCTGTTTCATTTATTCTCTTTTAACTGGCATGTTCCTGGAAAAAAATATCGAAATCAGCCATTTCAATCATTTTTGCTTGCGCAATAAAGGCTATAAATAATGACATACTTCAAAAATTAATATTTTTTTAGTCAGTTCGCTTCATTAGATTGCCGTAAGCACCCCTTTATTGATTGCATCACATAATGGTGAATTGCAAAAAAATGTTGTTCGGTGCCCTCCAGCTCAATCAGTGCAAAGCTATGAACTGTCACAAATAAGCGGCAAAATTTTTCCCAACGAGAACAAGCGGGCAGAATGAGTTTTAAGCTTCCGTGAAAACGTTGAAATTTTCTCAGCCATATTTTCGATGGTCGCAAAAACGCAGGATAATTTGGCATAGAATGACCTCAAAGGCACCTCTCCCGCCTTGTGCAACGACAGCGTGCACAAATAAAATTAGAAATAAAAGTAGCCCAGAATTGGCACTGTTCAATGTCTTCATTTTACTTCCCCCGACCGATCTTCCTATCACCAAATACAACCTTCTCCAACTCATACAAACAGCGCCAGTAAAGGCCGACCACGTGGCCTTGACAAAACATGGATGGATGGATATTAGGAGCGTCCCCTTTATAACGGGGCGGTAGCCGTGCCACCAAGCTCTAGCTTTATTTCTTTTTCCTCTACAAACAATTCTTTTCCCAAATCACACATATTTTCACAACTAATTTTTCTCCTCGTCTACCTATTTTATCTATTATCGTTCCGCTGTGATGTAACAATCTTACCCGAACTACCTTGCGCTTTTGTTTGCTCCATACTGTTGCGCCACCAATACTCTAAGCGCCTTTTACTTATCTCTATCGCCGACATGTTCAGCTTTCCCGTGTTACTCCTGAAATCCATGGCCTCCTGTAGGGTAGTGTCCACAGCTACACCTGGGTGGACATCTGTACATTCAATCAAAATATGATCTGTCGTTTCCCTAGCTTTTCCACAGCACGTACATGTGTCCCCTTCTTTATTGACTTTCGCTCTGTAACTTCGGGTTCTCAGGCAACCGGCCCTTGCCTCAAACAGTAAAGCGCTTCCCTTTGTTTTATCGTAAAATTTTTCTCTCTTGATTTCGTCTTTCCCTTTTCTGTAGTTGTTCAATGCCGGTTTCTTCTCCATTCTTGCTATCCAATCCGAGTTCTCCGCCGCTCTGACCATGCTCTTAACGCTCTTTTTCGTCCCATCCGTTTCGTTACTGGCTGTATACTTACTGGTAAGCCTCCTAGTTCTCTTCCTCCATTGTGAATCAACGTTCTTCCTATACAAATACCTGAATACTTTCGCTGCCCATCTAATTTCTTTCATATTCCTTAATCTCTGTTCGTACCTAATTTTACTCTGAGCTTCCCTTCCCTCAAAGTCAGACCATCCCATATCCCCCTTAACAGCCTCATTTGTGGTCTTCCCATGGGCGCCCAGTGCGAGACGTCCGACCGTCCTCTGATTCACGTCCAGCCCTGATTGCACCTCTGACCTCATGCACACCACTGAGTTTCCGAATGCAAGTGCGGGCACCATTACACCTTTCCACAAACCTCGAATTACCTCGTACCTGTTGTAACCCCACAGCGCTCTATGCTTCATTATTGCGGAGTTCCTCTTTCCTTTAACTATCATAGCTTTTTCTTGTACTTCCATGTATCTATTCCCATCATTTATCCATATCCCGAGGTATTTGTACTCTCGTACTCTGGGTATCTCCTCGCCCTGTATTGATATGGTCTGATCGTTACTGTCATTGAATATCATCCAGCCGCATTCTGTCACACTAAATTTTAGCCCTAAATCTTCACTTTCCCGACCACATATATTAAACAGACCCTGCAAATCTGTTCGACTGTCTGCGAATAGCACAATATCGTCTGCATAAAACAACCCGGGGAGCTTTTTTTCTATCACTATACCTGCCTGTCTGTGCGACAGCTTAAAACCAATATTGCTCATCTCCAATGCTTTCTTCATTCTCCTCATGTAAAGCATGAATAATAGTGGGGACAACGGGCATCCCTGCCTCAACCCTTTACCTATATCGACGGCTTCCATTCTGGCATTACTCGCCATACCTTCCCATTCCACACATACTGTATTTCCACTGTATATTTCCTTTAAGAGCTCTATACAGTCATCCCCTATACCAGCCTCTTTCATTATGTCCCATAAAATATTCTGATTTACATTGTCGTACGCACCCTTAATATACAAAAATGCCAAATGTAAAGGTCTGTTCTCTTTTCCGGCTATTTCGGTACACTGCGGTTATCATCTAATCTCCTGTCGACTCGAAATCCATTTTGAAGTTCGCCAAAAGTACCATTAAGCTCTGACCATATCTGCATTTTCAATTTAATTGCCTGCATCGCCAACCTGTAGAGTACTGATGTAATGGTCACTGGTCTATATGTGCGAATGTTATTTTTCTCTCCCTTGCCCTTATAAATGAACTTCATCCTACTTTGACGCCAACTGTCCGGTATTCGTCTGTCCTTTAAGCTTTTTTCAATTGCTTTTAATAGGGCTTCTTTGCTGTTTCTTCCGAGCTCATTTATTACAGTAATGCTAACCCCATCTAATCCTGTGGCTGTTCGTTTGGGAATCTTTTCCTCCGCCTTCTTCCAATTGAAATTTTCCAGACCTAGTTCTTCCACTTGGTCTCCCTTGCTACTGTTACACGTCGTAAAGGGAGCCTCGTCATTCTTCTTAAAGGAATCGGCTGTTGCGTTTCGAATATAAGGCAATGCATCGTACCCCTCCAATTTATTTCCTTCTTCGTCCACAATATGCCGTTGCATAGTTACAGTTTCTTCCCCAGCGATTGCAGGTGGTTCCAGAAAAGCCTACATGCGTCCTTCTTTTCGCGAATGTCCGATATCCAACGTTCACTTTGGTCTTTAATCTTGGCTTCAACTAAACTCTGTACCAGGGCTTTTTACTCGAGATATGTTTCCCATTTTTGTTTGACTTCGTCTTGAGGCCTCTGCTCCTTTTTTGCTTGCCTATGTATTCGAGATGCTTCCCGTCGATTCTAAATTGCGCCCTGAATTTCCGTGTTCCACCATCGTTTAGGCTTTTGCTTTCCCCTCCAGCAACTCTTTTGTTTTTCTTTCGTAATTTCAGTCCTTATTAGATTAAGAAGCTCATTATAATCCCACACTTTGCATTTTGTTCTGCTCACTATGTCCTCGATTGTTGCGACTACGTTCCTAATTTGTTTTTCACTTAGAAAAGAGCTGCCCGAGTTTAATTCGATGCTCTCTTTACAATCTACATAGCCCATTTGCAAAGTTATGCCTTTATGGTCACTTGCCAAGCTGCTACTCCCTTCCTCATCTATGCTCATTTGTCTCAACTTGTGAATTTCTTCGGTCATGAGGCAGTAATCGATTGTTGACTGCCTGCTTCCGACCTCCCATGTTACCTGTCCATTGCACTTAGGACTCATGTTAACTATATCGAGACTAGTTGTTCGCAGAGCTCTACCATCAACTTCCCGTTATAATCTGTATATCCGTCGAGGTCATGCACATCAGCATTCGTATCTCCTAAGAGGATTATTTCGGCCCCGTTACCACATTTTTGAATATCCTTGCCTATGCAATTCACTAACTCCAGATTTTTGTCTTTGCAGTTATTTCCAATCCACATGTAAACTACACCCAACATAGTTTTCTTCCCGCTTACCGTTCCAGATACCCAGAGGTGCTCTTCACATGTCAAAGTAACCCTACACCAGTTTGCTTTCCGATGAATTAGCATACCGATTCCCCCACCTTTTCTTTCTGATTTTTTGCTGTTGCACCCTTCCCACACATAATTTGCAATTCTGAGTCCCGAAGGTGCGTTTCTGTAATGGCGTATACCGCTATCTGTTCTCTGTTCAACTGTTCCTCTATTTCTAACCATTTTGTCGGTTTTCTGCCACCTTGCATATTTATGTAGCTTATTAAACCGCACTCACTTCACTTTAGTACATTCACTTCAGTGGCGCCGCCTGGCAGCTAAAGTCGGAAGGCGTCACCCACGCTGCCGCCTCCTCCCATTCGGAGCCCCCTCCGCTCAGCACACTAGCCAGTATGTGCAGCTCAGGAATGCTCGGAGAGGCGCACGAGATTGTTTTAGGGGCGAAGCTCCTTATGCCGTGGGTCTGTCCATCCTCCGTTTGTAGTAGCCACCTCTAGTTCGTGTTGTGCTCACTAGATGGCGTGATGGCGCTGCGATGCTCGCTTCATTCAGATGTATGGGAACGCGTAGTATGGGAGTCTGCCTGCCTGGCTGCCTGCCTGCCTGTCCGTCCGTCCGTCCGTCTGTCTGTCTGTCTGTCTGTCCGTCTGTCTGTCTGTCTGTCTGTCTGTCTGTCTGCCTGCCTGTCTGTTTGTCTGTCTGTCCGTCTGTCCGTCCGTCCGAGCGCTGCGGTGCTGCTTAGCTAGTACGTGAATTGATGAATAGATGGCGCGGAGGCGCTCGCTGCGTGCTCTAGTGTGATAGGAGAGCGCTAGATGGCGACACACAGTGTTTGTCACGTCTTTGATGATGTACTGGGCCAGATTCGCGGAAGATTCACGGTTTTTACCGATGAACCTCCGGAGCTTCGCCCAGTCATCATCATTCACTACGTGAATATGCGTGGATTTCTTTCAAGTTTGTGGCGCGGCGATGGCGCGTAGCGCTGCCGCATTTGGCATGGTCCATAGTGACGGCATTCTCAACTTGATACGCGTGTGAACTTGCAATGTTAAAAAAATATCGGGGGTGGTTTGGGGGCCCCTTAAACGCTAGTGCCACTTGCATATTTCGGCTCTCTTGGCCGCGTCATCCTCAAGATGTTGACCATGGAAAGTGGATTTTATGCTTGTTGCTTGGAAAGTGGATTTTATGATTGAAGTGCCTGTTGACAGACAAGATGTCACAAAATAATTTAGAAACATGTTTTGGTTGTGTGAGGGGAAAAGGGGATACAACAACAACCCCACAGCCTTCCAGTTCAGAGCCACATATAAGCGCCTCCTCATCCACACAGAGGTAATGTCGTCTGACGTTGGAAACTCCAGCCGAGATGTGGTGACTGTTTTAAACATGTCAAGTGCTGTCAGCCTTGCTGAGTCGCCAACAGCGGTTACATCACACAGGGGGCCATCGTTGGTGGAGCCCTTCTATGACGAGCACGTTTACACCCATCGCGTAGATCTGCCTCACAGCCTTTCAGCAGTTTCTAGTTCAATTGTACCGTACATAGCGGGGTTTGTGGCTCGCAACGTGCGCGATGTCACCAGTAGTGAGGAGTGTTGTACTGCGCGGGAATCGAATGAACTCCCAGACCTCATAACAGCAAAGAACCGGGGCGGACTTCTCACTCCATCGAAGGATGTTTTAGAGATCTGCAGTATTGCTGAAAAAAACTTAAAATTCTGCAGCACCAGTGCGAGAACCTGAAATCCCTGAATACAAGATCAGAAAGCATTTTGGCCGAAGTCGTAACGGCAGTGTTTGAAAAAAACATTGTTTGTTCAGGTTGAACCTCATCTGCTGTACTGTGACCCACTTGACAATCATATTTATCGTCTATCAAAGAAAATTCCTAGCCTGTACATCAGAAAAAAACTTCATCACATTTCTAAGGGAGTGAACCAGGGGAATTGCAACAAAAATGTGCGTACATTGCTAACTAGAGAGGTCATTTTCAAAAACCCGTGAAGTGGAAGACATTGTTTGACGTGTTTCGGCTTGATGTAACTCGTTAGCGT